>PVKA01001547.1:98214-144013 GCA_004027165.1 Ctenomys sociabilis
AAAAAAAAAAAAAAAAAAAAAAAAAAAAGAATGATAAACTCAAAGCCTTCATATATAAGTGGATGCCCGTTGAAAATATACTCATAAGTGAAATAAACCAGACCCCCATGTGTAAATGTCATATAGTCTCCATAATATAGGAACTCAAAAGAAGAAATAAAAATAGAAAGGTATAACACAATTAAAAGGAAAGCAAGAACTTGAGGATTAGACAAAGAGAGGGCAAGGAGAAAAGCTAGAAAACATGACTGGGGCGAAGCCATACATCTATATGCACAGGATGATTAAGGCAATAATCCTGAGAATCTTCTGCAAGTTTTTGAAACTAGCAGTTAATTGGTAGGACTCTCACCCTGGCTAACTATATATATAATGATACCTGTAAATTAAGCAACTGTACTAAAGATAGCAATGTGTAATAGTAGGGTCATTCTTGGAATGCCTGTCATTCTGGTCTTCTAAGTGTGTACTGCTTGTCATAATATACCAATTACTGCCATCTTGTCTCTCAAGTAAATGTTTGTTTAAAAAATAAGGGTAGCAAATGAAAATAAGAGATAAGAATAAAAAATTCCACAGGACTGTCCTGCTACAATGTTGTATATGGTTAGATTTCTAAATTTCTGTATAAAAATATGTAATTGTTTATTCCTAATTTTAATATTTTTATGTTTTTCTTCATATTCTCTAGGGACTTACAGTTTAACATGTCAATTCTTGATGGAAAATACCTGTTCGATGTTATGCTAAGATGTTTGATATTCAGACAAATAATGAGGTTAAGCTCAACTGCCTATGTTGTAGGGTAATACCAATAAGCTTATCTTCTGGAGAGTTAACAACCTAAGTTTGCAGACCAAAAATTAGAGAAAAGAAGGCTGCAAGGACAGCCAGCATTTAGGCCCCCAGCCTTTCAAGGTCAGTGAAGACTCGGGACATAGGTAAACCTGTACTGTAACATCATGTAACTGAGTTGTGTCCCAAATTTTCTGATCAAGGAGATTATGGAACCACAGAGGAAAGTGATTGATGATGTACAGTGTGCCTAAGTAGAGTCACATAGAAAACATTCTCTCAGTCTTTCCCAGAGAGCAATGGCCATTACTCATTCACATGACTGACACAGACAAAGGATCTACAAACTGTAGTACAGGGTTTCAGGATAAATCCTAAGGGGTCAGACTGACCTTATCATATACAAAAGTTACATTTCTTATTATATAAGCCTTGCTTTATCTTGGTGTTAGACATCCTGCAGAAAAGTATAAAAATGAAGTAGAAAAACTAAAGCCCTATTAATATGTTGAGCTGTAATAGGCTCAAGTCAACAACTCCTAACTTTGCCAGTCCTCTGGATAACCCACTACTATTGTGGACTACTGGACTGTGTTGGAACATTTTGTTGAATTCATGTACCCACAATATTTAAATGATAATGGAATACCCTTCTCTGACAAAACTAAACAAAAAAGGGGGATATAAGTGAATGACCATTTTGTATCTGTATATCCAAGATAGTTGGGATAGATACACTGCTACTTTCTCTTAATTCAATGAATAGAAAGATTTGTTCTAATGGTGCTTGTGGACAGGATATCATGTCTGCATCTTGTGCAGTGAATAGCCACTAAGACAACCATATGCGATGTATTAATTACTGAAAGTGTCCTACTAATCGGTTTTCAAAGTGTCTCATTGCTATTTGTTTCTCAATAAAATTATTTTAAAAATTATGATGAAAGACTTTTAAAAAATAAAACTTTATTCTTTGTAAAGAATAAAAAAGATAAATCATGAAATATCACTTAGACTAGGAGAAATATAAGGTATTTTACTTTATATCCAGCCCAAACCTTTCTCTCTCTTCTCGTGTTGTGTGAGAATTTTCCTTCTTTTATAGCAATATATACTACAAACATATTCACCCGTACTTCTCAGAATACAGGATGGCATCTCAAATATAGGCTCCTCGTGTTCTGTTCTGTGAACGTACCATTCATTGCTAAGGCCAGCATCTTTTCTTTGATTGAATTTGGTATCTCTTTTTCTAAGAGTTTCCATCATCTAGCACAATGGCTTCCACGTGCCATTTATAATTTTGTTTCAGGTTTGTGAAGCTATTATGCTGTAGATTTTTTAATCATTTCTGATGCACTTTAAAAGCTTTACTCTTTTATCTTGCTAAGGATTTTTATCTGTCAAAAAACTTATCTACTAAAAATACTTAGGATACTTTAGGAACACATTTGTTTTATTATTTCTTCTGATTTTGGTTAAATTTGCTTTTATCTTTTGCTTTGCTAGGAAAGTGTACTTATGAAAGAAGAAAACTTTTCACTTCTTGTTTTGAAAGCCATGGCTTGCATGGAAAACACTAATTATGCTAAATGTATTTGTACAGTTTATAACTTTACTAATAGTGGAGCAAATGCCAATCTTTGGAAATGGTTTAGGTTAAAAGGTTTTGGCATATTCATCAATTCTGTTTGAAATAATTTTTAAAAGAATAGAATTCTCCAAATGAAAGATTTTTGCCAAAAAGAAAGGATAAATTGATCCTTTTTCTCAGCTGGACTTTTTTGGGTGTTATTAATTTGTAAGCAACGTTTTATGATGAAGGACATGAACAAGACCTTTGTGCAAAGTTCCTGGGCCAAAATAAACACTCTGTTGTTCCATAGTTTTGTATTGCACACAGGAAAACATCTTTGTCATTTTTCTGTTAAGGGGATACAGATATCAGATATGCTAGAGAGGGAAGGGGAGGGCTGGGGACAGGAGGGGGAAGGGGAGCAGCTGAGAGGGGAGGGGAGGGGAGGACGGGACGGGGAGGGGAGGGGAGCAGTTGTTGATTGAGCATTTTGTGTGTGAGGAGTAAAATATTAACTGCCAAATTTCTGTCAACACAAGAAAAAACATTCATATGTCAAAAAAATGTTTTTCATTTATTATGTAAGAAATTTATGCACGTTAGTACATACCAGAAGAAATGTCACAGACATGTTATATTTTTAGCATCTGTTGAAATACTGTTTTTCTACTTGAAATCACCATGTGAATGCAAATATATTTATTTTAAATAGATTGGTCTCCTGATTATGATTACTAACTTTTTTTGTTTCTGGTAACAGTCATAGGTATTATAGTGATAACATGCATTTAGCAGTGAGGCTGTCAGATTTTGTTCATCTTCAAATGAAAAGAATTTCTTTTTGTGTGTGGAACCAGGGATTGAACTCAGGCCCTTGTACTTGCCAGGGAAGCATTTATTCCACTGAGCCATCTCCCCAACTCTGTTGTTTCTGAAATACAGAGGTACATACAATACTTTTGATGTTGATATGACCAATCAAAAGGCCTTTACTGGTATTGCAAACTGACACTTGGAGATTAAGGTCCAGTCATCATTATTCTCTGCTGCCAAGATTTGTTGTCATTGTGGCCATTAGTTAGGCAACTTTTCTCACCCCAAATGTTATCTTTTCTTTAAAAATCTCAAAACTCAAAGATTGGTAACTGTAGAGAAAAAAAAGTCCAGCAACATTTTATCATAGTCTATAATTTTCAAAGTATTATGCAGGATACAGAGGAGACAAAAATGAGGTCTTGCTTCTAAAGTCTTACATTTATTCCCCTTTGGGAGCTGAAAAACAAGAAGGCTGAGCTTTGCAGATGGAAAACAGGAAGGCCAATGAGCAGTCTGGCAACAGTCCCTAAAACGGGCAAAGAGATGATGATATTTTTTATATGATTACAGCAAAATTTTTCACAGATTAGTATTTTTCAAAAGAGTAATATCTGTTTAGAAAGGAAGTTAAATGGAGCAATTCAGTTGAGGTTTATTGCTGTGGAATTCAGTCTGGATGGCCCTACTCTTGGAATTAGAAAAAAACAGCTAATGATACTGTAGACCACAGTCAGCTGACAAATGCCAAAAAGCAATACAGTCAATTCATATTTCTGTATAATTCATTTCTTAAAATCCTGGTCATGTCCTTAGTACCTAATATGCCAATGACTTTAGCACTACTTTGACCATTTCCCATCTTCTGGAACTGCACAGATGTCTTGAGTCTTGAACTGAATCTATTGGCCACTTCTGTTTCACACTCTGCATGCAAGTAGGGGTTGCACACCAGGCAGAACTGAAAGCCACTGTCACAGACAGGGTTTCACTCCAGGCTGGATCACTTAGCATCTGGGTGGCTGAGACTCAGCCAGTGGGTTTCCCATTTACAATAGAAATACTCTATTTGTCTAAACCAGGGCTGGGAGATAAGTTGACCTATGTGTTGTGGCTAATTCATGAGCCAAAACCAATCTCTCATCCTTGAAGTTATTGCTGTCAAGTGTTTTGTCCTAGCAAGCAGCAAAGTGATAGACAGTGTTATCATTTCCAACCCTGTGAGGTAAGCTCCATGATTTTCAACATTCCATGATGCCCAGGAGGGACTTATCATCTGTGGAAATACTGTTTTCCCACCTGAAGTAATTGTGTGAGTACACTTACATTTAGCTTAAGTAGATTGATTGGCCTTCTGACCATTATTACCAACTTTTTTCCCTCTGGTAACAGTAAGAGCTACAGTGATAACATGTTTAGCAGCAAGGCTATTGTATTCTGTTCCTTGACTTTCTTTTATGATTATTATTGTTTTTATATTCTTCAACCAGCTGAATCATATTGTACTATATAAAACAAATTTCAGTTCCTTTAAAAAATTCTTTCATTTATTTATATGTTTCTTTATTTATTTATTATTTGGTCTATACAGCTTAGACTCTTAGTGATCCTCCTGTTTTAGCCTCTCTAGTGCTGGGAATACAAGCATGTGCCACCATGCCTAGTTTTGGGGCTGGCACAGCATACAGTACCAGAGATCAAACCTGGGTCCTTGTGCTTGCCAGGAAGGCCCTCAGACCGCCAAGCTATCTCCCCAGTATGTATTCAATTCTTTTGAAAAACCTGCATTTTCTAGTATGTTTCCCAGTGGCCAATTTGAGTGAAGTGAACCAACCTTTTCACTGCTATTTTTTGTAAGTCAGCGTAATTGAATGTGACTCTACTGCAGCTCACCAAGGTCATGTTGTCCTGTTTGTGAATTTCAGGAATGAGAGATTGAGAAATATGTGTTAGGCATGTCCCTAAATCAGAGTTTTTCATTTTAGTATTTAGACACTTAAATGAGCACGCTTCTTGCAGACTAAAGAAACACCCTTTCTGATTCTGCAGACACCATGTAGAAGTCTAGAAGCCTTGGAAAGTGATCCTATGTGACACCATTTCATTTTCTTTGTCTCTGCTGGGTGTTCCCTGGAATCTATGGAGAAAATGTTTCTCAGCCTAAAAATTAGGCTGCAACACTGAATCATATGAGTTGAGTCCAGGGGCTAAGGGGCTTTTACAGAGGTTGAGTTTCTCTGACTGGAGTTCACTGGAGTAACCATTTTGACCTACCCCACTGAGGATTGTCAAAGACTCATCCCCTACATACAGAATGTGAGCAGAACCTCCCTTGGTCTGTAATTTTGCTGAATTGTAGAGATTTGGAGCTCTCTGACTTGGTCTATTTTATGTATTATTTTTAATACATAAAGGATATTAAAATCTATACACATGTACCTGCTACCCAAATGAATACATCAAATGCAAACAAAAGTTATACACATAGATATGGAGGCACCATTCCTCAGGGCCATTCTGCTCTCTTCTACTCCAGATGGCTTTGTCACTTTCCTGGTCACTGGCACAAAATATCCAACACCTACAAATGACAGGAGGAGAGGTTTACTGTGGCTCACAGCTGGGTCCAAGGCACAGAAGAATGGTGGAAGGGCCTGGGTGGAAGGACTGGGTGGAGAAAAGCTGCTGATCTTGTGACATCCAGGAAGCAGAAAGAAAGAAGGGAGGAGTGTGGAAGGGAGATGTGTTCATCTTGGTTACGTCCTGGGAACTGGCCTCTACCAGACCCCACTTTCCAATAGCCCATCAACTACATCAGCCCCATAGCCCAGCTACCTTCCAAAAGCCCTACCTATGACCACATGAAGTTCTTGAGGAATGACTAGATATAAACTATGACACCATAGGAACCAACTCATATTCATTACCATTTATACCACCTTGTTCTATAGCTTTTTAAAACTTTCACTACATATATAAGCACACTTGCCATATAAATAAAACAAATTATTTGTAGATTTTAAAATGTATATTTATAGTTAGTGTAGAATATACATTTTTAGGAATTGTGCTTTGACTATCAAATATTTTGTTTAGAAAATTTATCTGTTATACAACTATTTTTTTTAAATGCTGCATATTACTTCATCTTACTAAAATACATCAAGTTCTGTATCAGTTTTCATTCTTACTGGAATTTGAATTGACTAAAATAAGTGATATTAGCTCTCTTTATACCTTTCTCTTTGACACATGTGATAGAGCTTTTCTGGCATATTTATGAGTGGGATTGCTTTGTCCTTGCCTATGTTCATTTCCATGTATGTTACGTGTTATCAAGTTGCTGTTTCAATCATTCACACCAATTTCCATGCCTATCAGTAGCGTATGGAAAGTTTACTTCTTTTCTAGACACAGTTTTTTAAATTCATTTTAATGAGAAAAAAAGATACAATAGCAATGAAACAGTTTTAAAACGGTTAGTAGGATGTTTACAGTAGTTAATACATTGCATATTGTTGTCCTCATAGTAGTTATTGAGAGGACAAGATGCAGACACGATATCTTGTCTAAACATTAGTACAAACTTTTATTCTCAGTGAACTAAGAGAAAGTAACTACGTCTATCCTAATTCTTGTGTATACATATATTTTTTTTTCTTCATTTTTCTTTTTTTTCACAACAAAACCATCCTTTATTTACACTTTTTGGAAGTTAGTAATGCACGACACTAGGTGGCCTAGCAGCTGAGAGCTAACCCAAACCGAACAGGACATTCATCTCAAGAATGGGGTAGCTTGTTTGCTTTAGGCCCTGGGCCAAGTCCTGCTGACACGTATTTGATTGATTTCCTAGCTTCTTCGGGCTGGGAAGCTTATTTCTCACATTACTGTCAACATTTTATTATCAAATTTAGTCATTTGCAGTAGATAATGGGAATTACCATCTCATTATTTTAATGTCTATGGTTTTCATTGTGTTAGAATATTGAGGATAATTTTTATAGGGCATCTGAATATTTTCCTGTATAAATTATGTACTTCTACTTTACTTGTCTATTGTCCATTTTTTTCTGTAAATATGTATGATGCTTACATAGCCTACTATAGATAGATAGATAGATACATAGATAGATAGATAGATAGATAGATAGATAGATAGATATAGATATATAGATATATAGGTATATATATATATATATATATATATATATATATATAGTAGCATACAATGATGGCTTTAATTTAATATAATTAAATTTCTCTTTCATTACTCTTACTTTTTTGTGAGTTGCTGAAGAAATCACTTTCTCCTCCATGGTCATATTTTTATATAAACCCTTACTATACTCTAACTTAATTTAGTTCTGAAAGTTTCATTTTAAATATGTAGATTTTTAATTCATCTAAATCTTGTTTATAGGCCTGTATTTTACCAATGATAAATTCATTGTTCCAACACTATTGAGCAGCTAATTCTCTTTTTATTGTTTTTCATCCTTTTCTGTTGTATGTTAATACCCATGATGTACTCTGCACTTTTCTAGGTGTTTTCTCCCCCTCTCTGTTGATTTCAATTTATCCCCAAATACTGCACTATGTCAACACTATATGTCTATGCTAAGCATTTTGATCTTGTAAATTATAATTGTGAGAATGCTTCAGAGGTTACACTTGAAGTATGCTTCTGGGTATAAGTTTGGGGACAATAAGCTTTTGTCTACTAAGAGTTGATTATATATATATATCAATCACTTAATTAATTTTGCTATTTTTGAGATGGGGGTTACACTGTATATTCAAGGGTGGACTAGAACTCACGATATAGCCCAGGTTGGCCTTGAACTCTTAGAACTCTTCCTGCCTCAGCCTACTGAGTGTAGGATTGCAAAAATGCACCACAATGCCTGGCTGATTATAAGTATTAATTTATAAACAATTTTGATGTATTACAATAACCATTTTATTGCCTCTTTTAAATATTTATGCAGTTGATTATATCAATAAATCTGACATTAAAGTATCTTTCTATTCCTTTTTTTTTTGTCTTTTTGAGACAGGGTCTCACTATGCAGTTCAGGCTGGCCTTAAGCTCACTTTGCAACTCAGGCTGGTCTTGAACTCACAACAATCCTCCTGCCTCAGCCTCCCGAGTACTGGGATTACAGGCATGCGCCACCATGCCAAGCCTATCTTTTTATTCCTGATCTAAACCTTACTTGCATCAGATGTGCAGCTATATTTAAGATATGTCACTATATTCTCTCTTTCTCTTTTTCTATGGACTAAGGCCTGTACTGGTAGACTTGCCTTTTATTGGCACTGATCAGAAGTAATTACTTTCCAAATAGGTTTCTTTGAGGAGCTAAAAATTTAAAGGGTCTCCTTTCCTTTTATTTAAAATATAATATCCTATGGATGTTCCTCAGTTAATGGGATATATTAAGTCAAAATGTACTTAATAAACCCAACCTACCGCACAGTAACTGGTGTCATGTGGCTGCGAGGACCCTAAGTACACGCCTGCTTCCCTCATTGCGAGCCTGAGAAAAGGGCAATTGCAAAATGTGATGTATAATTCCTCCTGGATATTGCTTTCCCACATCACAAAGTCAAAATAATCCAAATTTGAAAGAGATTTTCCATTTTCTACCTATTCAAGAATGTTGGGGCTGGGGAGATGGCTCAATGGAATAAGCGCTTGCTTGGCAAGTACAAGGGCCTCAGTTCAATCCCTGGTTCCACCAAAAAAAGAATGTAAGCCTTAGACCTCTCCTTTTCCTCTTTGTAAATTGTCATTTTTATAAGCCAGATCATCCAACCCACCTTGTCCCTTCCTTCCAAGGCTCTGGCGGGTGGGGGCTTCCTTGGCTTCACTGGTAGCCCTGCCCTTCCCCAGCTGACTCTGAAGGCAGCAGAAGGCTGAGACCACCCAGTAAGGCCTCAGCCTCTTCACATCAGCCTACTCTACACACCCCATCAGCATGATGCTCTCACTTCACAGATTTTCCAGAGTGTAACACATGCTAACTGTCCTTTGAAACATTCTCTATGATTCTCCTTGTTTTTATTGCCTAGAATTTATTTATATTTATTTTGATCAACTGGAAATGTGGTCCACGTTGTTCTTACAAACAATATTTAGAATTAGCCAAAGCATTTTGCCATTTTTCCTAACACTACATATTTATACACCTAACAAAGCCTTGTTGCATACCTCATCTTAGCCTGCTATTCCTTGTAGGTGGTTGGGAATATGGCAGTGAGTAAAATAGACCAACTCTTCGAATTCACAGAACTGCTAGATGAGAGAAGAAAAAGTAAAAAACTAAGGAAGTAAATATATAACAAATAGAAACAAATTCTTAGAGGAAATATAAATAGTATAAAGTTTATGGATTACCTGCACTGTCACAGTTAAAGAAATATGTGAATAAATACTTGAGGAAGTCTTTAAGAAAGGTATTGCAGTCAGAGGGAACAGCACTTTTCAAAGAACAGCAAAAAGGCTAGTTTTGTGGCTCCAGGAAGAGCACGAGAACTGTGGTGGTAGATGGAGGCAGAGACCGGGAGTGGGGAGCACAAGAAGACCGTCAGACCCCACTAAGCACATTGATGGGGCTGTAAGTGGGGGAGGATGCCATATGAGAACGCTGAAAAGGGAACACACCATTCTTATGTTAGTAAGAACTGTTTGGGCACCGAGAATAAGATTCAAGAACAGAAGAGATAGGCAAGGTGAAGAAACTCATTATACAGATGGGAAACAGTGATGGCTTGAATGAGGGAGATAAAGAGATGGTAAGAAGCAATAACGAGCTGTATACAATTTGAAGATGCGACTGAGGGCTGGCCAGAAAGCTCAGCCCGCTAGAGCACCTGCTTCAGCAGAATGCATTGGCCGGGGTTTGATTTTCTGTGTGTCTTGCCGACCCCGCCTCTGGGACACGCTGAGATAGTGATTAAGCCTAGGCATGGTGATACATGCCTGCAATCCTAGCACTTGGGAGGCAGAGAACAGGAGAATCACTACAAGTCTGATCTACTTAGTGAGACCCTGTACACCCTGAAGACCCTGTCCTAAATTCATTAAAAAAAAAAAAAGAGTTGAGACATTTGAGCAAAACCTATCAAAGACGGAAGGAAATTATTATGTGGTAAATTTAGTCAACACAATAAATGAATGCTTCATTTTAGGAAGGGGTCTGGAATGGAGCATTGATTTGAAAATCATTTTAAATATGTTATTGTCATCATGGTACTCCAGCCCCCTGAGAAGGATATGTGGCTAGAGAAAAGAGAGGAATAGGAGAATTTCCGTGGGTACTTCAATAGTGGTTGGAAAACTGAACAGGACACAGGGATATAGACTACAATAGCACCTAGTGAAGTGGAAGAATTAATGGAGAATGGTATACATAAACTTTTAAAGAGGAAGAAATGATCTACTATGGCAATTATTGTTAATAAATCAAATAAGATAATTAAAAATTAACCAGTTAGCAGTTTTGGAGTCAATGGTGACAAAACAAAAGCTACGCACTGGAGTGGTGGAGGTGAAGCTTTAGCTTGAGTGAATGGAAAATTATGAATTGCAGACAGGATTAGGAATGCTTCAACAAGATTTGATTAGATGGAAGTACAGAAATTGGATCCAAGCTGAAATGGATGGTGAAACAGCTACAGTTTGAAAACTTGGGAGGCTGAGGTAGGAGAATCACCACAAGTTTAAGGCCAGCCTGGGGAGCAAAGTGAACATCTGTCTCCAACAAACGAAAAGAGAGAGAGAGAGAGAGAGAGAGAGAGAGAGAGAGAGAGAGAGAGAGACAGAGAGACAGAGAGACAGAGAGACAGAGAGTGAGAAAAATTGGATCAATAATTTCAGAGATAGGGCTGGCAAGATAGCTCAGAGGTCTAGAGCACCTCCCAGGGACCGCGGTTCGAGCCCCAGCACCACATGCCATGCCAGCCCCTCCCCGCAGGGCCGGCTGAGCTCACACCCCACCCCCACGAAAAAAGAATCCGTGATGTGTAGCGAGACACTGTAATAAATAAAGGAATTAAAAAATAATAATAGTAATAATAATTTCAGGGATAATTATTGGAGAAATTAAATGCTTTTTGTTTGCTTGAGCCAGTGAAAATTTTAGCATTAAGAGAATTCTTGGCTTCCATTAAAAAAAATTACACATTATTTAAATGAAAGTCTTAAAGCAGTGAACCTATGTACTTAGGCATTAGTGATAGTTTAGTTGGGTACAATTCTTTTCTTTTCTTTCTTTTTTTGGCAGAACCAGGGATTGAACTTAGGCCCTTGCAATTGCCAGAGAAGTACTTATTCTACTGAGCCATCTTCCCAGCCGATAGTTTAGTTTGGTATCAAATTCTGAGTTAATGCCAATTTCTCTAACACTTCAAATAAAAATTCTTACTACTGGCATCTGCTGTTACTAAAGAAAAATATTCTACCACTCTGAGTATTTAGTAGGTAACTTCTTTCTTATTTAACATACCTTTTGAAATGGGAGAAATGGAAGGGCTGCAAGGTCAGCCAACATTTTGGCCCTAGCCTTTCAAGGTCAGTGAGGACTCAGGATATAGTAACTGTATGTTACTGTACTGTAACATTATGGGGCTCAGTTGTGCCCCAAATTTTCTGATCGAGGAGATTATGGAACCACAGAGGAATTCAATTGATGATCTATAGTGTACCTAAGGAAAGTCACATGGAGAGAAAACTTTCTCACAGGCTTTCACAGAGAGCAAATTGGTCAAGCAATGGCCGTGACTCATCCACATGGGTGACACTGACAAAGGGTCTACAAACTGCAGTACAGGGTTACAGGACCCTGAGGGGACTTGACTGTCCTTATCAGATACAAAAGTTATATTTCTCATTATGTAGGTCTTGCTTTATCTTGGTCTTAACCATCCAGCAGAAAAGTATAAAAATGAGGTATATAAAGTAAAGTCATATTAATATGCTGAGCTCTAAAAAGTTCTAGGCAACAACTTCTGTGGATAACCTACTACAATTGTGGACTGCTGGACTGTGTTGGTGTGTTTTGCTGATTTCAATCACCTATAATAATTGAATGCCAATAGAATACCCATGCCTGACAGGACAAAAAAAAGGGAGGGATACAAAGGAAGGACCATTTTATATTTGTATATACAGAAAAGTTAGGATAAATGTTCAGCTTTTTTCGTGTAATTCTACGAGAAGAAAGATTTGCATTAACAGTATTTGGACAGGATATCCTGTCTGCTTCTTGCACTATGGATAACCACTAGGAAGGTAATGTAAAAAGTATTAATTATTGAAACTGTCCTATAAATCAGCTTCAAAAATAAGATAGATATACAGCTACATTCTCTTAATTCAATGAATAGAGGGCCTCCCAGGGACCGCTCTAATAATTTTTGTAAATAGAATAATTTTTGTAAATAGAATATCATGTCTAATAATTTTTGCTCTAATAATTTTTGTAAATAGAATATCATGTCTGTACCTTGAACAACAAATAACCACTAAGAAAACAATATGTAATGTATTAATTATTGAATCTGTCCTACTAATTTGATTTGAAACTTTGTCATTACTATTTGTTCTTCAGTAAAATTATGGGAAAAATACCTTTTGAAGTTTTTTCTATATTCCTGTGTTCTAATAGCTGTACTCTTTACTTATACTCCACAGTAATTATTGTATGATTTCATTCTAGAACCACAATCCATCCCTTACGTTTCTAAAATTATCAGTAATAACTTTGTGTTTCTTCACAGTTGAATTCAATTATCTCCTTCTGTTATTACTATCAGACATATTTTGGAACTTATTAATCTACCCTCTATGGCTTGAAACTACTGTTTCAAAACTTTCAGTCTACTGTCTTAATATTAAAAAGTAAAATAAACCTACTGTTGCAATGGTTGGCACAAAGGAAAAAAGTTCAAAGTATGAACTTGCAATGCCACGTTGGCTAACAACAGTGGCAGTGTTTGCTTTAAACTTATTTAAGATTAACCTATCTTTTTAGGCAACTGTTCTCAATAATTAAGAGAAAGATAAAAGCTTAAAGGCACTCTGATGTCAGCCAGTGAAACCAAAATCATTAAATATCCTTCCCCATTTTCTCTCCCTGCTATTCCTCCGTCTCTGGAGAATAACTGTGATATTTTTCTTTTAAACATATGTCTAAAAAGTAGAAAGCAAAATGTTAGAAACTCCAGAAAAGAAGAGAGTGCAGCAAAAGTGGGAAGAAATACCTACACAGTTCACAACAAGAGCACCAAAGAAAGGGCTGCCCAGATAATTCAGTGGATTAAAGCACCTGCAAGCAAGCACAGGGGCTGGGGGTTCAATTCCCCTGGGGCATGCTGAGACTGGTGTGGTGGTGTGTGCCTGTAATCCCAGCTCTTGAGAAGCTTTAAACAGGTGGATCACTGAGTCTGATCTAGTAGGGAGATCCTGAACACCCTGTAGACCCTTTCCTAAAATACAAAAGAAAAGCATCAAAAATATTGAGCCTCACTAATTTTCAAATAATTGTAAATTAAAGCAGAAAAGCATTTTATTCATTAAATTACCAAGAGTGATGAGAGGAAAAGAAACATTTTTCTAACAACTTAACATTATAACTGAAGTGTTCTGCTGGTCTGGTCTGAGTCTAAATTAGGACAGTTAGAGAGCAATTTGGTGAAAGCAGTGAAAATAATTTCATATGTTCTACAGTTTGTTCAGCAGCATTGCCTCTGGGAACCAACCAGTAAACAATAAATGAAAATACAGAAAAAAGTATTTCCTTCTCTCCCAAGAGATGCTTATCATAGTACCATTTATCATATCAAAAAACCAGAAGCAGGATTTATCAGTGACCATTGCTTGACTGTCAAGTTATTAGAGAACATCTACATAGACATACACATGCATTCAAATTAAAAAAATACAGCAAAGCTAGTTAAGACTCACTAACTTGATTTTACAGTCTAAGACTAGGTTCTGACTCAGAGCTGAAAAAGCACTGGTTTTAATGGTCACTAAAAGGCATATGATGGAATATTAATTTATCCCACTATTAAATTTTATTTAAAACAAAATAAGTTTTAAAGCCTTTTATTTTTTTGCCATGAGATGAATGGAGAGATATTATACTTCTTTGATCAATAAGAAAGAGGGTATTTCTAACTCCATATAACGATGATTTTCTACAACACATGTTTGCTATTATCTACAGTCATTCTCTCCTTCCCTTCTGCCTCTCTCCCTGGCCCTCCCTCTGTCTCTCCTTCCTTCCTTTTTGCTCTCACTCTTGCTCTCATTGCAGATCCTTCAGGGATTCTTTCACAATGTCCTCAAACTCCTCTCCTCTTTCTTTTAATTTCAAGCTGTTATGATTTGGCCACGCTACCAGCATCTAATTTCAAGCACTTCTTATCAACATTAATCAGCCTTTAGTATCAGCGTTTCATTCTCAATGTAATCAGTTAATATTTGCTCAGTCAGGTAGATTTCACATGAATCAACAATGGATTGATAAAAACACCATTTCCTAGAAAAAGAAAAAACAGCAATATATTTGACCAATATGTAAGAGACTGTTAATAGGACAGAAATCAAAAATCAAAAAGTGACAACTTTTTATGTAGATTCTGTGTTTCATTTTCTTTAGAAATTATATTTGAAAAAAACCCATAATTTGTTTTATAATATATACATATTTACTAAATGTCCACGTGAGCATATGTTATGCATTTACAATCAGAAAAATATCTACATTAGTTCTGTGGAAAATGATCTTTATGCAGAGAAGCACTGTGTACTTCCACTGTTGATTTAGCTTGTCTTCTCAATATAAATATGAATGCCTGTGATTAATATTCTGTTGAAGGAGAATGCCTTGTCTGTATCTCACAACACCTCAAGTACACTGTTCAGTATACAGTTGGCTGTAGAGAGTAGATATAGAAACTATATAGCCCAGGGAATTCTCATTAGTGTTTCACTTTATTATTCTCTTAGTAGAATAATGTGCATATTTGCTAAAACCTGACTAACCTGAGCTTTGGAAATGTAGTTTGACAGAGATTTATTAAACCAAAACAGTGTTTCTATATGACAGTGACTCTTATTCCTATGGGACATTGTAATACTCTTAATAAAAACTGTTCATAACTTCCACTGTTTCCAGGTATTTCTGGTTTTTGCACACAAATAGAATTCATTTCTCTTTTGGAAAAGAAGCAGGTATTTCTTAGGAATCTTAACAAGCCATATCAAATAATGCATATGAGTAGATTTTCTTTCTTTCTTAATGTTTCAAGTTCCATCTTTTTTTTAGTTACTAGATATCAAATTCATGATCTTGCACTTGCCACACAGGTACTATGCCATTGAACTATATCCCCAGCCCCAGGTTATGTTCTTACAAAAGTCTTTATTCATTGTTTCCAACTTTTACATTTGACCATGAAAAAACAAAGTGAAAACAATCTTTTATGAAAGTAAGCATTGGAGATCTAGGCTGTCTGATACCACTAGCTTGTTGGTTTCTGCTTGTGTATAAACCTTCAGTACCTGGTGGTATCTAACTTAATAATGACTTACAGAATTGCTGGCAGTTCTAGATCCCCTCATTTGAGTGATGGGTAACCCAGTCCATCAACATCCATTGGTGACTGTGAAATATCATCTCTTATTGATTCACATGTTAATTTAAAGTAGAAAGAGTGAATATTAGGGGCAACTGGTAAATTTTCATTAGGAATCATAGTATTAAGCCAGCAAACAAGGAAAGTCATTTAAGTGTTTCATGTGGCAGGGTGTCATGATGGTAGCGTTTCTCATCTGTGTGTGCATGTGAATGATAGATTTTATCCAGTCTCAACTGGGGTTAGAGACTGCTTCTGGGACAGGCTTGGGTAGCACCTGTAAAGGGGATAGGGGAAAAGGAATGGCCTCATAGGATACCAAAGAGAAAGCATGGAAATGAGACGGAACAGGCAGAGAATGCAGATGAGATCTTCAAACCATACCTCAGGCTTTTCTTTGCACTGAACACTCCAGAGACCAGTTATTTATGGACTCTTGGAAATGTGCTTTAGAGGTATCTCATAGGTGCAGGCAGTTTCTGTACACTCACACTATGATTTCAAAACAAATTAACCATGACTCAGAATCAGTGAAATTTTCATATTATGTCATTATTGACTAAACCATTCAGGTGAGTTTTCTCCTGTGAGAGTTTCTTGTGTTAAGAGGATATGTATTTATTGAATGCCACAGAATGGCCTATTGCATACAAACATAAGGAAGCTAGCCAGGCAGATGCAGTCTTCTATTCAGAAAAATGCCTTACTAATTCTATCAGCAGTCACAAATCATGTGTATTGTCATGAATCTTTTTATGTTCATAGTATATTTAGGGTTTTTTTGAAATTTTATGTTTTTAATTGTTTTATTAATTTTGTTGAGAAACAAATAGCAATGAGGCAATTTCAAAACAAGTTAGTGGGACAGTTTCAACAATTAATATATTGCATATTGTTGTCCTCATAGTACTTATTCATAGTACAAGATGCAGACATGATATCCTGTCCAAACACTATTAGTACAAATCTTTCTTCTCATTGAATAAGAGAAAGTAGCTGTTTATCTACCCTCACTATTTTGTATGTACAGATACAAAATGGTCCTTCATTTATATCCCCCCTTTTTTTGGTTATTTTGGAGATGGATATTCCATTGCCTTTTAAACATTGTAGGGTTGTTGGTCACAGATGTGAATGTTAGTCACATATTTCAGCAGTTAGAGGAACAACTCAGTCCACACTTGAGGCAAAATAGCATGCTTGTTCTAATCATGTGAACAGCTACAAACACAATGGCAAAAGGGCCAGGAAAGCAAAATGCTTTTGCTTTTTGTATTGCTCTATGAAACTGATTATGTATTTAATATTTTTGCAGCTTCAGTTTGACTTGTGTTTTTTTTCCTGAGAACTAGTACAAGGTAATTTAAAATAAACTGAAATTTCATTATCTAAGTGTTATGGCCTCCTATTAATTTAACCAAAATAACCATGGTTGGCTATGACTTTGTTAAGTTGGAATATGGGCTCAAAACAATTAACATGTAGGAGATAGGAAAGGTTTTTCTGGCTATTAACTTAGCAACATTGACAGAAACAATGTTAAGTGTTTGCAGTAAAATTAAGTGTCCTAGAGTTTCTAACAGACACTGGTATTTTTGGAATTTATTCATTCAATTATCTTTTAATTTAAAAATATTAAATTTTCTGTACTCTGGACCACTGAGACACTTTAGCAAGACATAAATGAACAGACACTTTAGCAAGACATAACCTTTGGAGACATTTTTGGTTCTTTTCTTGCAACAGGATTAGATTCAGATAACCAAATCTCTGTCTTCGATCTCTCCAGATGCTTTTGTTGAATTAGAAGACTCATCTCTCTTCTCAGTGGACCTGGCAGCTGCAATTATAATAGGACTCATGAAACGCTGGCCCAGGCCTGTCCTTCACTTCAGCTGGCAATACTCAAAGAATCGCTGGGCAAAGATCAAGGAGATTTGTTATGTGAGGCAATGGTCTGATGTGACTTAATCTACCAGGTGCTTTTGTGTGTGTGTGTGTGTGTGTGTGTGTGTGTGTGTGTGTGTGTGTGACAGAGAGAGAGAGAGAGAGAGAGAGAGAGAGAGAGGGAAAGAACACGATTGGTTTAGGCGCTTTGGAGCTTTTTCAGCTTTTTCACAGGTTATATCAAAGTATCAGCCTAGATGTTAGAGAATAAGAGAGCAAATTGACAATAGTGGTAGTTCATGGAGTTCTACTTTCAGTCCTACTCTCTGAGGTAGATCTTGTCAGATCAGTTCGTTGCAATTCTTGCATATATGGCTGGATGAGAAGAAGAAAATTAGAAAAGTTCTGTTATAAGCCTGCTGGAAATCAAGATTGAGGCAAAATAAACGTGAAAATCCAGCCTTTATTTCAAGAAAACCTCCAGGATTATTGGTTAGTATTCTCTTCTTTATTTATTGTTAACTTCAACCAAAACACGGATTATTTATTCTGCCCCAAATATACTTACCTGCTTTTGTAATTTTAGGTATAACCTTTCTAACTAGTTTGGATTTGGCATTTTCCTTGTCCTCCAACCTTATTTTCACTTTTGTTACCTGAATATCTTTGTTTTCTCTT
This sequence comes from Ctenomys sociabilis, assembly GCA_004027165.1. Classification (NCBI taxonomy): domain Eukaryota; kingdom Metazoa; phylum Chordata; class Mammalia; order Rodentia; family Ctenomyidae; genus Ctenomys; species Ctenomys sociabilis. The sequence goes on from PVKA01001547.1 coordinate 116,615, forward strand.
TAGTTCTCTAGGCAACAATGGTCTTTCTAGTGCTGGAGTTTATAAAATTTTCTTATTAGGAAAAGCCTTTGACTTCCTTCCTTCTTTTCTGATCACCACAGAATGTAATTTGGTTTTCCAAAGACTAAATCTTTGAAGGCAGGGCTACTGTTCTCAGCATTTCTGTAGCAGTTACATTTTTGTAAAGTCGACATGGGTTATAATTCAACCAGAGTTTGAATTCTGTTCTTTTCAGCAGGTAGTTTACATTTACAAATGTTTGTTTAAAAAAAGCCTGACACTCCAATTGCATGTGTGTGTTGTATCTTCTTCCAGGTTTCTGAAACTCTGAAAGATGGTCAAACCTTTGAAGAAAAAGAAAGCATGACTTTGTCTTCTTCTAGCTGTGCCTCTTTTCTCTATCTGGTTTCTTATCATATGCCTGATCAAAGCATCCCACTTTGCCTGATATGATGGACACCACCACTTATTCTGTCTCTCTGTGAAGCATTTAGGTCCACTCTCAACAGAAGAGTCCACTGCATTCACTTCAAACACCTACTTTAAAATACTACCCCAAACTGCTCATTCTATCAATAATTCATTTAAAACTGGGGGTACTAGGCACTGTACTAGTTGCAGTGGACAGCAAGATGACCCTCCAAGCAGAGAAGAGAAACCTACTGATTCCTTATAGTGCTACTGTAGTAGAGCTTTGTCTAGACTATTTTGGAAGTAAGAGGAGTGAGACCAGACTTCACCTGGTAGGGGATGGGGACTGTTAAGATGCTTCTAAATTAAAGACCCTTTGGGCTGAGGCTTGGGAAAATCAGTAGCAAAGGTGGGCAAGGGAGCAAGAGGACCGGCAGGGAGATGAGACCTGGGAAGCCCTAGAACCTTCCAAGAAAATATGGACAGAGGAATGGAGAGAAAGACAGATGGAAGTCAAAACAGATTATACAGGTGTAGATGGATCTTCCTGAGAATTTCTCATTTCACTATGGGTTTTCAAGGTGAGCTGCAGATTTGCTGACTATGAACATCCCAGTGTGTCATGATGACGAAAGATTTTTGTAAAGTTCTAGCCGGGCTATTTTCAGAGTTAGGCCCAGCTTGATCTGGATGTGAGGGCTGTTGTATGTAAACGCTTTTCCTGGACTCATCCAGGCTCTTACTTGGAAGAAAGTAGCAGGGGGCACTCAGCTCTCATGAAGGCGGGTAGGGGTGTGGCCAGTGGCTGGGCAGGCCAGAAGCTCTGAGCCCCATGTGCCCACTTGTTATGATTGTACTAAATGCCTAACTATAACAATAATATGTGTGACGACACCTCTGAGACTGAGTACATCTTGTTGCTCCTTGACGTGATTCTTGAAATTAGCCACAGTGGCAGTTTAAAAACAACCTAGAATAATCAAAAAGCCTGTTGGACCAGGGCTGCTTGACTGTAACATGCAGTCCAGTCTGATGTGTAACTCTTCACCCATCTGGCCTGTGTTTTCCTCCATCTCACCTAGAGAATGTGGGACAATTAGACTAAAGTGACCCTGGGGGCCCCATCCTCCAAGGACTCTGTGCCTGTGATACTTGCTCCTCTGTCCCCTCTCTCTCCCAAGAATTCCACCTCTTCTTTTCCCTCTCCAAGCCTGGCCCCCACCAGCTTCCTCAGGCTTGCAGCCCTCCTGATTCATAGGGAAATTAGTTAGCCCATTTGTTTTCAGACTAGTTATCCATTAAGAAATCTACACCAATAAACAAATGATACATTTTTTAAAAGAAAAATGTTGTGATTCAACTTCTATCCTGTGCTGATAATAAAAGGAAACAGAAAGTCACAGTGTACCTTGACAATTTCTGTTTTCCCCTTTGGACTTTTTTGGTGTTTCTATTTTGCAATCCTTTCTATAAAAGCAGCATAAAGACTGGGTGGTGATTCTATGGAAGTGGAGGGTAGGTGCCAGGGGAAAAGGCTGACCTCGATGCGGATTCTGCCACACCTAGAGGAGTAAGGACAGTGGCCAATCAGTACCTTACTGTTAACTTCCTTACCTTTGTGGAAACTAGCTAGCAAACCTGCCACCCTCACATTACACTGGCTACAGTTCGGTCCTAGGCCTGTCCTCTAACCTTCAAACTACCTTTTTTTCTTCTTTAACTGTCTTCTGCAGATCCAGAAACTACAGGTGTACATGCATCTGAATATTCTTGGGAAGATTATCTAGAACCTCTGGTCTCCATTTTTAACTTTCCACAAAACCCACCCAACCCAACGCACACAGAAAGAACACACATCTGCCCAAATACTTCCAGGCATCTAGGTGCGAAGGCATCCAGTGGGGTGATGGTAGACAGAGTGTACAGATTTTGCCCTCTGGCACTGGCAGATAGTGAAACAGAAACTTACCTATGCCACAAGCAGCTTTATCTCTTGAGACTTTCACGTGTGGCATTCATTATGCTAACAGTTGCAAAAATCATTGCGGACACAGAGCAGTGAACAGCTGAGTCTCAGAGAGAGAAAGAGGAGATGGTGGGGGATGAGGGGGGAAGATGACTTCAGGAAGACAGTGATCTTTGAATGGGATTTTGAAGGCCGGGTAGATTTGCAAATTATCTTGAAGCAGTAGCCTTTAACCTAAAGGAAGATGCACCATGAGGGAGGCTGTAGAAATTCTGAAGAAAAGAGAAGCTAGTGGACTAAAATTGGAGGAGGAGGAGGCACTATGGTCCAGAGAAAATCCTGGAAAGGAATCACCTCTTATGATGATGAATTAGATGCAAGAGGAGATGGAATAGCCAGTGTCTAGATCAGGTAACTGGGTAAATACTGATTTCATTGAGTGAGACGACAACTAAAGGACAGGGATCTACTTGTTCATTAATACAGGAACTAGAGGGAGGTAGAAAATGCCAAGTCCACCTTGATGAGTTGTTTTTGGTGCCCCGGAGCATCCAGACATATCTCAGCACCTGAAGCCCCTTGTGTCTCTACAGAATTTAGTTGCTGATTCTGTTTAAACTGCCCCCCTACAGATTTCACTTAGCTTTCCTTCCTCATTTGAAACATACAGGTATCATTTGCAACATGGTCACAAGTGGTTGAAATGCAACATTTTTATTTCAGTCACTTTTCCATGAAAGAGATGTTTTATTTCTGTTCTACAAACTGTGAAGTAACAGACTTCACTCAGGTGATTGTAAAGGAAAAGAATGTTTTTATGTCTGTCAGTCTGTTTGTTTGACTTCCTGGTAGGTAGATGGTCTCTGTGACTCAGGGTTTGGTTCAGCCTGTTGCTTTGAATTCTCTTCCACCAGCCAATTCATTTAGATGAAATCAGCCCAGGTCATTCAAATACAGTTTCCTGAGTTACGTCATGATGGGCCCCCAAGAGAGTAAATGTAAGCCTAAGAGAGCTAAGACTTCAATTCAGAAGGACTGAAAAACCTCTCCTGTGCCAGTACTTGCAAGGACATGCTACAAAGATAGACTGGCCCTAATGTGATTATTGCATTTTTCTACTCTGGACTTTAACTTTGATTTTGATTTATCTTCTTTTCATGTATTGCCTGTGTTTTATTTTGATTTTCTGGGTTTTGGGGGTCAAAATGAAAGGTACAGCCAAAAAACTGATGAAGGAAGGATCTTGCAAGTTTTTACACTTTCTTTGGGATCATCTCAGATCCATTTCCATGTTCAAATCCCACTTTATCACAATCAAATTCCCAGGTCTGCTTTATGCTCGCCCAACACAGAAGATGAGTCAGTACACTAGAATGCCAGTATGTTTTTTAATTTTCCACTGCACTGTTGTACAACTTTATCTCTGCTGATTACTATATTAGTTTTCCACAAAAAGGGTGTATGTAAAAGGTAAGATAAGAGTCAGAATATCATTTGGAAGCGCTAGAGTCAAAATGCAAGGAACTGAATGACTTCAGGGGACACTGTCGTCAAGCTGACCATAAGTCAGAGATTATTGGACTTCTCACTAGTGGGGCATTCTTGTTTTCAGATCAAAGTAGCCGAAGGCGACAAAGCTATGAAGTATTTTTTTCAGTATCCCTTGCCTATTGTTATCATTTGATTGCACTAACTTATCACTAAAGCTCCTGGATCTGAATTTACATGTAGTGTTTAAAAATCCCTCTCCAGTGAGGTGTACTTGGGCACGTGGTAATCTCAGCTTTCTGGGAGGCTGATACAGGAAGACTGAAAGTTTGAACCCAGCCTGGGGAACTTAACAACTTAATAAGTGCCTGTCTCAAAATTAACAAAATGAGGGAGAGAGCTCTCTACATGGACATATGACATTGGGCATGTTGTTGTAGTGACAGAGTTGTTATATTCCCCACTGATGTTTAGAAAGTCAACCTCAGTCTCTCTTGTAGATTTTTAGAAACTTACTTTTCTAAGGTAAGTTTTTTTCTAGCAAATGACCACAAATCTAATGGTTTGAAGCATCATTCACTTATTTCACAGTTTTATAGATGAGAGGTCTGAGCATAGTGTGACTCAATTTTATAACTCTGCTGAGAGTTCACAAAAATCAAATCCAAGTGTCGCAAGGGCTGCATTACCTTCAGCAGGCTTCTGTTCCCAAGGTCTTTCCTGTTGTTGGCTGAGTGCGCTTGTTTGCCACTGTAGGGCCATGCTGCCCATTGCCTTGCAGCCTGCGGGCCAGGAGCCAGGTTTTGCTCCCAAAGACTGTGTGCACTGCCCTTCACGCTTGCTCTGTGATCCCTGAAGGAAAGACAGAGCAAGTTCCTCTCAGATTTCTAATCTCATTGACTTTCCCGCTACACTCATCTCACCAGCAGACTTTCTATTCTGCTTCTGTAGGATAATAATTCTGTTGGCTTATCTGCATAATACAGGACCATGTTTTCCTTATAAAGTAGCTCCTTGGTCACCAGTTATACCTGCACAGTCCTATCACAGCAGCATTCAATTGAATAACCATGGCCACTCCTTGAGGGCAACTCTTTATATGGCATCTACTCAGGGTCAACAGCAACACTTTGAAATATTGTCATTTACTGGAGTAATTATATCTGTGGCTGGCTGATTTCATGTGCCACCATATCTGGCTTTAGATAACCTGTGTTTAATGACCAATACTCAGCTGTATCACAGACATTGTGATTTGTGTATGTTAATGCCAGGGCACTTGTTAAATTTTCCCATGTCATACTGATATGCTGGTGAGTCTGTGATGTATTGATTTGCTCCAAACACTCTGTTTGCAGGCAAGGAAGACAAGGATGGGAGTGGGAAATATTCTACCTACAGGGCTTTATGTAGATCTGGCCTTACAGTTCAGAGCTCGGTGCCACAAACAAAAAGCTTATAATTTAATTGTGTTTAGAGTACAGTGCTTAGCAATTATGCACAAAATGAGAAGTTTAGACATATGAAACACTATGCTTCTTGCTTCAGTTCCAAGACTATTTCTTTCAGAACACTAAGAAACTATTAGCCCTGACAACATAACAGTTTAAAGGTCTCCTATCAGCAGTTTGGCCTCATAAGTCATAATAAGCACAGGTGCACTGTGCTGCAGCCAAGGAGCAGGCTATGTGAGCCTGCAGAATTCCAGACTTGCACAGCCCAGTGCAGTAGCCACTAACGATAGAGGGTTATTAAGCATTGAAGTGGGGCTAGTCCTAAGTGAGATATACTCAAAGTACCCAAAATATACCAGATTCAAAGACATGGGATGAAAAAAGTACAAAATATCTCATGCATTTTACTTGAAATATTTTTAAAATCTTATTAAACTTAATTTAATTCATTATTTTTAATGTGATTACAAAAAAATTTTAAATTTTATATGTGGTTGGCATTTATGACTTGTATTTTTATTAGACTTTATTCCTGATAGTATTTTCTATTGACTCTAATAAGATGAATTATCCAAACCCAAGTGATCACATCCCCTGTGAGTTTCCTAGGATGAGATACAATGTTGATCTACCTGTGTTTACCATCTATCTCTCTAGCAGCTAGGCATCTCGGCCAAATGCACTCCTTTCTTTTTTTACCTAGGCTTATTGGAGGCAGTGTGCTGCTCCTGGGCCATGACAGCACCTACTGCATGGCTCTTAAATAGTGTACCCAAAAGTAGACCAGGTCTTCTGGAGACACTGAGGTAACATTGTGAGATAAATGTTATCATCATTAGTGAGTTCTCATGTGTCGGCATTCCTGAATTACCATTGTCCTCGACAGGCCTTGAGCACTAGAATATTACAGTGTTTTCCTCTCTATATAATTCGAATTCCGATTTTACCCTTTCTTCTTCTGCAATCCTAGTTCTTCCTGGATATACTAACACCCTAATCAAGTGCTTCGTCTGCCTAGTTTGTTAGGGAACATAAACAGGTCTTGGAGACATCAAGTACAGTACCATGCCCAGAAATATCTTCTGTGAAAGTTTGGGAAATCCACTGGATCTCTCTAAACACCTCTAAATTTCTACTCTGTCATTTGTAATGTGAGACGTTCCTCTCACAATGTCTGTGTGAAGGCCAAGTGAAATCATATGATACCTGGCATATCTACTTCCTGGCATGTTTTTAGTAGGCATCTCCTCTACCACAAACTTGAAACTAGTTGTTGAGGATAAGATAGGAAGTGAGACACAGCTACTGTCCCACTATGGTGTCAGTTGAAAGAACAGAATGACAAGGAGTCAAGTAGTATCAGGATGCAGTAGCCCTTAATTAATGACAACTATTTCACAACACCATACAAGATCAGGCTTAGCACAAAATTATGGAATGGTCTTCAGAAAGGAAACTGAGGCACACTGAAATATCCACCCTAGTCACCAGATTGGACTGTGTTGAGTTGGCAGTGGGGCATGACATTGCCAACTTCTTTGATAATGCTTGTCTCAGGAGATCACATGGCCTCACTGTTGGGTTTCCCAACTTGTTTACCTAAAAGAGAAAAAATAAAAGGAGGAGGAGGAGGAGGAAGAGGAAGAGGAAGAAGAAGAGGAGAAGAAAAAGAAAAAGAAAAAGAAAAAGAAAGGAGAAGATCAACTTTACCATGTTGCACTTGGCTAAGGCAAGGGCTCTTTGTAATTTTTTGCCCCATATATTATCAATAACTCTCCCCTTGAAAATTTGCATTTCTGTTATAATGCCACAGAAGCCTGGAACATATGCATTTCTCTAAGATGTTTTTGGGATAATGGGACTTGTTATATCAATTATCATCAGATTACTGTCTCATTTAAATTAATAAATGTTTTGTTTGAAGATTTTATTCCTTAAGAACTTGCAAAGTTGTTTTCCATAGCGTATTAATTTCATCTGACGTTAGATGAAACAAAAAACATCTTCCTCTAAGAGTTTGAAAAAAATGCCAACATTATCAAACCTGATTAAAGAGCAGGTTATTGAACATGTTCTTTTAAAGTTTTTTTAATCAGACTTTACTTTTATTTAGTTTATTAGCACATTTTGGAGATGCATAATGATAAAATTCACCAAAAGGAATTTGTACCTACACATAATATATCTTGATTTTTTTCTCCTCCCCCTACCCTCCCTCCACTCCCCTTTGCCTCCTTATTTCCAAAAGCTTTGTTTTCATTTTCTCATTTTTTCTGTTCCCCTCCTTCTTTCCTCCTCCCCCTCTCTACTTTCCCTTCCTATTTGAACAGCAAAATAAATCAGTAGTGGAAAAAAGGGAGAAAACAGAAAGCTAGTAAAAGTTTCTGTTCTCAGATTCTGTTTTTGTAGAAATAATTGGGTTGTTACTATGGCATAAAGTAAGCTATAGGAAGGAACACACTATCCACATAAGCAACTGTGCAACTACTTTTTTTTTCCACTAAAAGAATCACATCAGCATTGTAAACCTACAAATGCACCAAGAGAAACAGACTGTGTGAGCCCGTAAACACTGCACGCGAAATTATTGAGGTGAGATACTGCAAAGTGCTAAGAGGTCCTTCTGAAGTTAAACAGAATGCTCCTCACTGAGAAAGTTATTCTTGAACTAGATAACCATGCCTACAAGGCATAGCATCAAACATTTGACTCGTTAAAAGCCCTTCTTTTAATCTATAAAGGAAGAGTTGTGGACCTAGATCCCTATAACCAATCTGCCTTCCCTGAGCTCTTCCAGGAAGAATTATAACTTCAAGCTAAGCCTCTTATTGTTGGAATTTCAAGTATTTAATGTTTCACTGCTAGAAATTCAGAATACAAAAACAAAATGATTTGAACAAAATAATAAAAACATATTCTTTTTTCCGTAAAATGAGGTTATGATTGACAAGGAATCAGAAAAGATGTGTAGTGCCTGCAAAGAGGCAGCACCCCTCCCTTAACCTAGGGATGCACACACTGCATTACGAAGGGCACCTCTATGTCTTTGAATCTTCATGCGATGTAGTTGATTGACCTAGGAATGGAGTGCTATGTACTGTTGTTTCCCACAAACATATTCACCAATTGCTTTACCATCTATGTGGGCTTCTATTTTATGGTACATAACTGAATGATACATTTCTGATCTACCCATAAGATGTTAAACATAGTCTAGTTTGTTCTACTACTAAAAATACCCCAACAATTATAATAATCAACTGTTATTAGAAACATGCAGTGTATGTAAAATGCCTTGAAAAAAATTATTTCACCTAATCATGATTTTTGTGGCGAAAAGAGAAAAATATTATTTCTCTATTAGAGATGAGTAAGCTGAGACTTAGTAAAATTAGGATTTAAGCCTAGGTTAGCTCAAAGTCCAGGGCATATTCACTTAAAACTAAGCTTACTCTTTCCTCAATGAAGTCAAAGCAGTAGGTGTGACACAGACTGATGTTAAGCTCTGTAGATCTGGAAAAGCTGTTAGTCTCAATGATGATTAGCTAAGTGTAATCTGCTAATAGTAGATCATCTGCCATCAGATGAAGTCTGGTGCCCTGGGCTCAGTTTGCAGTGCTGTCTGTTATGTTTTTGTTTTAGCATCAGTATATTACTTAGTCTTTGTACTTAAGAGCTCACCTGGAACCTTGTTAGCATTATTCATTTCCTCAGTAAGTGATGAGCTGGGTTCATTTCATGTTGGCTTCACTTTTCCAGCTTAAAGTCAGTCGTAGTGAAGGCATTTAAGTCACAGAAGTTGGAAATGCACCAACTCATAGTCCCTCATTTAATTCCACAAGTAAAATTCTTTTACTAAGCATTTACTAGGACATTATTGTCTATGTCTCAAAGAGAGGAGTCATGTGAATAGTCACCCTGCTAGGGTCAAACAGATACTGGATTCCAGCCCCAAAACCCTGCAAATACAATCATACCTTTTAAATCTCCAAAGTCTTCAGTGAATATTCTGTCTCTATTATTCTGCATTTGCAAAGATCTCTTGAAACCTACCTATAATTATTTTACATGTCATTAGAAATAAAAGTGCTTGTTTACAGGTTTCAATAAAAAAGCATGCTTAGTTTTACCATAATGAGAGCATAATAGCTTCATGTTTTGGAACACAAATACAAGCATGCACACCATAAAATGGATAGCCAGTGCTCTCCAATAGAAATCAGTGCATGTATGTAATTTAAAATTTTCAACTAATCATGTTTTTGTAACTAGGAAAAATAGAATATTAATTTCAATAATATATATCCAGTTATCAGTAAATCTTCAAAATACATTCCAGTGAAATTAAGGCAGAAGAGAAAGCTGTATGCTAAGGAAAATCCATTCTTTATACATTTTCTATTCCAAAAACCTTCACCCTTTTTCCGAGTAATATGAGTTAAGAATGATGTTTCAGTTTCATTCCACCTTGCCAATCTAGTTTTATCACCTTCATAATTCTGAACCTTTTTCTCTACTCTGTAGACTCCTCAGAACGTGCCCTAAGCAAACTTGGACTTCAATATTCAGACATTTGTACTGAACATTCTACAGGCTCCCCATAGCCCTTCTCTCTTTTCCTTACACATCTCTGACTTATCTGTCCACCCAGCACCCAGGCCTGGCATGTGAGTGGTACCAGCTGGGGCCTACTGGATCTTCACGATAGCCAGTGCCCAGGCCTGGCTTGTTGGGGCAGCCCGAGGCCCTCTAGATCCTGATTCCTGCCAGCACCCAGGCCCAGCATGTGTAGGGGGCATCCTGAGGCCCTCCATATTCTCATTCAGCCAGACCCAGACCCAGCTTGTGAGTGCGACCACCCTCCCACCCGTCAGACCCTCATTCCAGCCAGCACCCAGGACAGACATGAGTGTGGAACTTCCTCCACCGGACAAGCCTGCTGTGGAGTCCTGCAGCACAACTCCCTGCAGAAAGGCTAGAGGCAAGACCAACCCAGACAATCCAGGAGCACAATATCTTCCCAGAGTAGCGCAGCAGGTTCATTTCCAAGGGCTGCAGCAGAAAGAACTGAGCAGAGCAGCCAGACATGAGCCACAATCATCTGGAAGAGTTTGAACTTGGTAGATCTGGACCTGGTGCTAAGGTAATAACTCTACCAAAGCTCTACACCAAGGGAAAGAAGACAGTGCTATACAAAATGATAAAGAGAAGGAACAAAATGCATTCTCAGGCCCTGAGTCCACCCAGGGCAAATGAAGGAGACAATATCATAGAAGAAATTGGAAATCACACACCTGAAATCTCTAAAATAAAGAAACAGGGGCTGGGAATTTGGCTTAGGGGTAGAATGCTTGCTTAGCAAGCTGGAAGCCCTGGGTTCAGTCCTTGGCACAAAAAACAAAAAATAAATCTCTCCTAAAATAAAGAAACAATTGCAGAAAGGTATAGAGGAAATCAGATCAGAAATAATTTCTGAAGTAAAAAATAGAAAAGATAACTATAATGAAAGACGTACTAAGTGCTTCTAAAGAAGACACTGATAAAAATAATAGAGAATAGAAAATGGTGGAATCCATGAATAAGCAATATAGGAAAGAAATAGAAAGTGTGAAGCAGATTCAAAGAGATATACAGGAAATTAAAACCTCAATCACACACGGGCAAAACCATTTGAACAAAAGTGAAAACAGAGTTTTAGAGCTTGAAGACACCATTGCAGTGAGTGAAAAGGTAAGAAAAGATCTCTTAAAAACAACTAAGATGCAGAAAAAACTAATTCGACATCTGCAAGATGATGCAAAGATGAACAACATAAGACTAATAGGCATCAATGAGAAAGGAGTCAGTACAAATGATATAAAAAGAATATGGGCAGAAGTAATAGCAGAAAACTTCCCAAATATGAGGAAACTATCTGACATTCAGGTAACCAAAGCATATAGAACTAAAAATAACAACCCAATTAATCACACCCAGACATATAATAATCAAGATCTCAGAAATTTAGCAAATGAACAGTATAATAAAATCTGCTGTAGAAAAGAAACTGATCACATTTAAAGAAAAACTGATCAGAATAATGGCAGATTTCTCTTCATAAGCAATCAAGTCAAGAAGAGCATGGAGCTAAATACTACAAGTCTCGCAAAAAAGTAAATTCCAACCCAGACTGATATATGCTGCAAAACTCTCTTAAGTTTAGTGGAGAAATAAATACTTCCAGGACCAAGAACAGCTAAAGAATTTCATGATGACAAAGTCAACCCTAAACAGACTACTAAAAGATATTATAGAGAGGGATCAAAATGAACACAACTCTGTGATTTAGAATGGAAAGAACCCACTAAATAGGCAAACAATCAAACACAGGAGAAAAAGAGGTATACAACAGCAGGTAAATAACATGGCAAACATCACTCAGTACATCTTAATTATAACCATTAGTGTAAAATGGACTCAATTCACCAATTAAAAGAAATAGAATGGCAGAGTGCATCAGGAAACAAAATCCAACAATATGCTGTACAAGACTTCATCTGTCAGTTGCTTGGTTTATCTTCATAGTTTTGTCCAGCCTGTAATTTCAATATTTCTATGATTTGTGCCTCAGGAACACAATGGTTTTCATGAGTCATAGATAATGCTTTTTCCTGGCTTTATAGCTTACTGACTTAGCAATTAATTTTCTGTAAGACAAGAATTCAGTGTAGATGCTGCCAAAGTCCTTATCAATTTTAATGTGGGGAAATTAGAGAAAAATCACGTACTAAAATAAGAAAAGGTATTCTATACTATGCATCTTAGTTTTAGAATATGTCTATAAAATAAACATGTGTATACTCTTCTCAAAAAAATTATCGATCATTTAGCTGTATCTAAGCCCCTTTATTCAGTAGGTGATTAGCCCCTGCGTTCAATTTCCATTTTTAGATGTTTGTTTTTTCAGTTTCAAGTCGTTTGTGCTGTCTAATTGTTAAAGTCAAGATTCATGATTTTGATTGCCTTATTATTCATTTCTGTAGTGCTTTGTGCAATGCTGTCATCAACTAATAGTTTGAAAAATGCCTATTAATCTTAAATTTAAAAGAATTTAGCCAATTTCTTTCTTTGCTTGGAATTGGTTATATCATATTGAAAAAAACTGCCACATCTAAGTTTCATCTCTCCTCATGTTTTTATGGTCTGTTTTATAACCATGGATTGAAAGTCAGTATGGCATAGATGTAATTATGTAGTTTGAAGGCCTCCTCTATTGGGTAATCTACAAAATTAAAATTCATGCCAAGTGGCTTATACTGGTTTTAAACTAGCTCTTGAGAAATGGGGAAACATGCAGCATGCCTAAGGCATTGAAAATGAAACTGTGTGAGTTTCATTATTCAAGGAGAGAAAGTCTTTTGTCCTCTTCTGCTAAAAAGCTTGCCAAGAGGTTGTACCTAAAAACTGGGCAAATATCGTAAGACATTTAGAGAAGGACATTCCTTAGGAAAATATTGGCAGCCTAAAAACAGACAGGTATGGTGGACTCTGGTAGATTACTCTGACCAGTGGCTGTCTCTACTTAGATTGCAAGTTGTCTCTTATATGGTAGCACTTCATGTGGACTCTCACACCTTATGGCTAGTGAACATGTGTGGAGTTTGGTTATTTGGGCAAAAAGGGCTTAGAGAAGGAGTATCTTTCTCACATCTGGTACCTCGTTCGTAAGGTGATATCAAAGCTTCAAGTGTATGTGTACACTCTGTCCTCCTCTAAGGGCTTTCCATTTATCTATAACCTAATCAGAAGAATCTTCTCATTCAAAAGCTACCATATGGGGCTCAGTAAAGCTGATGGAGGCCATGTACAATGAAATTGAATGGAATATCATTTGTCCTGGTCATAAGATGGTACTAGAGACAATTCTCCAAGGGAATATAGAGGGGGCTTCTTTTGGAGTCATATCCACTGGACCAATATCAGTGGAAGGAAAGGGGAGATTAGATTAGAAGAAAGCAATTAGGTCCTGGTGAATCCAACTACATTTCTTTGTCCTCTTTCTGGTCTACCCCCAGTTGCATTCCTGTGCAGTGCTGCAGTGATCTAGGTGGCTGTGTACTATCTCATATTCATTTGAGAGAAAGGTGATTTTGAATAATTTTAATGGTCTGCTATGGAAATGTGCAAACTGATTTTTTATTAATTTTGCTTTAGTTAGCTTGTTTTGTGAGATAGAATATGCTCTGCTGAGGTATGCTTGGCCTGTGGAGGAATTTTCAGTTCTTATTTGGGAGAACTATAGCTCCTTTGCAGGCAACAGCTCTCAAAACTTTGAGATTTGAGATGTTCACCTACTTTTCTACTTCAGAAGCACTAGCCACTTTTCATCAGGCTTCTCTAAGAAGTCTGAAAAGGTGACTGCTCAACCCAGGAAAACAAACATTTTCTTATGTTTATTCAGTTGGGAAGCAAAACAAGGCTAAGAACTGCAGATACACTGCTAGAGCCCAATATTGTGATAGTGTATGCCCCACTGAAAGACTCATCTACTTGAAACAGAACTTATTTCAGTCTTCTATGTATTTCCACTGAAGCTTCTAACTTAATAAAGGGCACAAGAAAAAAAGCTCAGAGGTGCACGTTAGCAAAGGAGATGATTATGCAAGGCCATTGGTCCAGGCCTTCCAGATGAGGAATTAAAAATGTAGATGTAGTTATAACTTCAATGCAGATTTGCTGAAATCCCCCAGTTGATAACGTGCATTCATCTGCAGTTTCATGCTTTATTTCCACCAACAGTTCTGAGAAGCAATGTTTGAGAGGATCTCATGCATGTGGGCATTCAGACACAAAATGATATCTGCTTCCTACATAGATAAGTTGTCTTTATCATGTTTATTTTAAGAACAGAAAATTAAATGGATCAAAATGTATTGATATACTATCTGCTGTCTAAAAGTTCAAGTATAGAATATTAAATATTTTATACCTCTTCAGAATTACACAGCCACTGTCAGAGGGCCATGACTGTAAGCCCATGAAAACATTTTTGGTCAGTGTTGCAACCTACTGATGATAACACAAAGGACTAGTTTATTTGTCATGTTTGCTAATAATAGTGAGGCCAATGGAAGCCACAGAGGGTGGTAGGGTGATCAGGTATCTTTGGGTGCCTTGTACATAGTGAAGTTTTATGGAAATGCTACGAACACGCTTCGGCATTGGTGACCAGGTGCTGAAACAGCTCAACAAGGGCAGCACAAATTCATTTTCAGCCAAGCCAAATTGTTCTCTATGAGATGCTGGGACATGGGTGCTGAGGCTGATGCTTTCCAGAGACACTGACATCCTGTAGGTAAAGGTGCGCACTGACCAAGGGGAAGGCTCAAAGCCTAACAGCCCTTAAAATTTCATATCAAGGCCATAACTAATCCCTCTTGGTGCCTGAGGAGTTCTCATCCCTAGAACTTTCAGAGCCCATAGTCCTCATGAGATAGAAAATTTTTAAAAAACCTACAGAGCCCCAGTGACTGACTGATTGATTGATTGATTTTTGCTGCTCATCTTTTCTCTGCTTCCCTTCTCTTATCTCTCCTTCACAAAGCTCATAGCACATTATTCCCTGTGTTAATTTCACTCATTGGATCCCTAGAAGAAAGATTTAGACATATTACTATTACTTTATTTTCTTCCTTTTAGGATGTGTCCATCTCAAAGCACCATGTTTGGTGATACCACTGACCCATTATTTTGAGATCAAATTAAAACAAGTCACCTTGGTCCTGTTGTTGAAGGTGTGTGAGGGGGTCACTTGCTGTGAGGTGACTCTCTGGCCACCAACCACGCCAGAATATGAAAATCTCTAGTGTCCATGCTATTTCCTGAGCAAAGCACCCTCAGGAAGTAGAATTTATTACAACCTGCTGTGTGTGCTCATGAAAAGTGCAACTGTGTGAAACCCTGTTGAATGTATAACTTAGTAGGATTCTTTTGAGGATTGGCACACTGATACGCCAGTCTTTAAAGGCTATTTCTTGGTTATGATCTGATTTGCATTGCTTGGCTTCATCTTATTCTTTTTGTAATTGCAGGTCCTACAGCGATGGGTCTTTGGCAGCTGCTGTTGACCTTGGCACTGGCAGGCTCAAGCGATGCTTTTGTTGGGAGAGAGGGTGAGTTCTGCTTTGCTGTTCCTGCCCACTGTCCTGAAAAAAACCACTGAACTTTGTTAAAGCCAATTCTTGCATTATTCCATTAAACAATGAAAGTTTTAAGTTGGAGTAAATGGGAAAAATCTCAGCTTTAAACTCAAAAAAAAGAGGACTTTTGTGCACATCTTAGGAGCAACACTGCAGTCAGCTCTAGCATCCAGTGTTTTCACATCCAAAATAAATGCCATGTAGCATGAGGGCAGTTTTGTTGAAAGCAAGCCACATCCTTAGAAAGGTTGGGGAAAGCTTTTGAAATGACACTGAAGAGTTTTTAACCTACTGATCATTCAGCTCATTGATGACTAAGGATATCGCAGTCTTTCCCCAAAGCTTAGAACTCAGTCCACTCAATCATATTCTGAGAGAGAAAATTGCAGGTTTTAAGTGAATTTCACCTCTCCCTCTCCAAATGATTACCATTTGGCTGAATCTGAGGGAAGAGATGCCTAAAATAGTCAAATGAGGTACCCAGAATCTCAAAAGCCATGAGATTCTTTAGCCATCTCTAGTTTTCCTTACATTTTATACCTTTCTTCTGATAGGGAGGTCACAATTTTCAAATTTATATAGCAAAAACTGAAGAATCAAGGAAGAATAATGAAAGGGACATATTTTTTTTATCCAGAAATAAATCTTTGGTTTTCCTGCTTTCCTGAGTGTCAGTTGAGGACAGGCCCATGCTATTACATGGAATCTAGTCATTGCATCTGAACTCCTTTATTCACCACCACCCAACTAATACCAGAACACACATTTTCCCAGTATTCTTAGTGTTAAGATGTCCTCCCTGGCCTCTAGCCAAATGTGAGCTAACTGAGGAGCCACAGTGTAATTTAGAAAACAAAAGTGGTAAAATGTGTTATTGTATCTCTTAGAGCAATTCAGCAATATTTATACAGAAGAAGTCAGAATTGTTTGAGATACTTCTGGGCCTCTCTGCTGTGTAATGTCAACATTATGCAAGTGCGACATGGAGAGCACTGCAGACACCGCTTCAGCAGCTTCTCCCATGGCTTGTTTTAGATCTTGGCTCTGAGCCAAAGAATTACAGTGGAGATTCTCTGCTGTTCCAAAGTCCTGGTGGCGTCACCTCTGCTATCCTCGCTAAAGTGACTCTCACTCCACAGGGCAAGGCTTGAAGAATTTCAAAGACCTGTGAAATGTCAGGAAAGGCATAAGAATCTTGAAGGAAATTTTATAACATTCCGAGAGTAAAGCTAAAATTACATTTTAGGCCCCAAAAATCTGCAGAGAGTACTTTCAAATAACCTTAACATTTTTAGCAGAAGCTTCACTTTATAAAAAGAATATAGGAAAATGTGTATCATTAGCAGTTTTTCTAAAAATAATTAATTCTGTGACATATATTTAAGATACACCCATGTGCTATAAAATCCATGTATATAGTGAAACAGTTACTTATTATGAGGGAATAAATTGACATTGTCGTCATTTCATATAGCTTCACCACCCCTAGGCAAGAGCAACCATTATCCACTCATTTAGCAAAACTTGTACATACGATAAACTTCTATTAATTATAGTCCTGGTGCTGCACCTCAGCTCGCTGGACTTGTTCATCCTACACCTCTGCTGCTTAGTATCTTTTGATCTAAATTTCTGTCCAGTTTCATGCTACTCCTGTTATTTCTGTCCACATTGGATTTTGTTTTTAGATTCCACATAAATCGCTTCTCAGTCTTTTGGCTAAGATCAAGTGTAGATTCCACATAGAAATAAATTATATTTTCTTTCTCTGTGTAGTTGATTTCACATGCCCTCACTGACTCTAGGCCCATCCGTGTTATGACAAATGGCAGGGCCTCCTCCGTAGGGTGAAGAGTGGTTTATCTATGTAGTTTCTTTTCAATTCATCTACTGATGGACACCTAGTTTTTATCCACCTAGCCATTGATAGACACCTAGGTTGTTTTGTGTCTTAACTATTGTAAGTAACATAGCAGTGAACATAGAAATGCAGATATCTTCACAATAAAGTGATTTCATTTCTTTCATTAACTTGCTTTAATATTTGCTTTTTGGTTTACCTCCTAGTAGTTTTTGCTTGATTTTTTTTTTTTTTTGGTGTGTTGGAAAAAAGTAGAATATAAAAAATAGTTTATAATAAACACAAATCACATATCTTACCAGTACATAGAAAGTAATTCAGAAAAGAAAACAAAATATCCTCCTTTTTTCCTCTCTTGTGGGGCTAACCAAAATTTTATTGGACTATGTGGGTGCTCTAGAATAGTTCCTTAAAATGGCCAGAGATTAGGTATGAGGCACGTTATCCTTATAAGTAGGTATAAGCAAGCATGTTCAAGCATGTGCATGCATGCTGGCATTTTGTGTGTGTGTGTGAATTTGTGTGTGTGCTCATTTGCCACTTCTGGCCACTTACATGATAGTTCAGCCAAACTTAACACAAGATATGACATAAATCATAATCTCAGATGACATTCATGGGCCTTGTGTTTCTTTTTATGCCAACTCTGGATCAAATTATTTTATTTTTATTTGCACTGGTATTGTTTCATAAGCCATTTACTTGAATTCAGCTTGGTCACCAGCAGAGGTAGCAGCATTATGTGATCACAAAGGTCTCCCGGGGTAAAGTTGCTGAGGAACTACAAATGATGGAGCCGTATGTCTGAGAAAGACTGCCCTTGAGCTCTTGAGCAGTTTATCTTGCATGAGCAGATGAGCAATTAAAATTAGAGTAGGCCCAAGAGGATGTTTTTTAATTTAGTCTAATTACCCTGTAAGAAATTTATGAGAACTAAATATTGAACAGTGTCATCATGGTCTTAATGAAGTATTGCAATAAATATTTTCCTTTTTTTATTTTTATTTTTTTATTTAGGCCAGGGTGTATAGGGTCTCACTGCATAGATCTGACTCATGGTGATTCTCCTGTTACAGCCTCCCAAGTGCTGGGATTTATAGGCATGCGCCACCACATCCAGTCTCAGTTGCTGTCTCAGGGTGCCCTGGGAGCAGGGCCACGGCAGGCCCAGGGATTGAACTCCTGACCCCTAATATTTTCATTTTGTCTCTCATCCTTAATATGAAGCTCTGTATCTACTTCTTAAAGTAGGTTGCAGAGTCATGGAGAACTTTTTATTCCAAAATCGAGAATGGTCAAAAATGCCTCATTTTCAAGGGAGCTTTACCTTACTAATCTATCAACTGGATGAATCAGAATTGCTGCTCCTAGAATACTGCCAGTGAGAAATATGCATAAAGGTTTAATGGACATAAGTATTATTTCAATGAAACTGTTTTAAATTAGGCTTACATCTTACTACATCAAACACTCCAAAACTGAGCCTCCTCTTGAGCTGCATAATCTAAGGCAGAACTTCTCCCTGCTCTGGAGAAGTTCACTTTAGCAGAGACATTAGAACTTCTAGAATTAGTTAAAGACTGTAGAGCTTTAAGGTTTAGATTGTGTAACAAAGATATATGGTCAAGATGCTTTGAAGGAAAGAAATCCAAGGAGAATGGAATAGTCAATTCCAAAAATTTCATGCAAATTCTTTTAAAGTTTTCTACTTCCATATCTTGAACTTTAGGGCTATGATTTTTCTCTCAAGAGCTGTATCATAAGTTAAGAAATCAGGTATACACGAATTAGGTATACAAGAATTATGGTATCAGGCATTGTACATGAAATGGCCTGAACCATAGGATTAGCAATAAAAGGAGACCACTTTGCAGTGAATTGGAGGACTTTGTGAAGAAAGTTCATTTCAGCAGGGAATAAATGCATAGTTAAGATTTTTAAAAACTGATGACAGCAGAAATAACAACTGTGTTGAGGGAATATCATGGACAACCAAATCAGGTGAAGATATGAGGGAACATGGTGAACAGTGCATTTATTTTCTGAATTTACACTTTGTTCAGGGCACCACACTACACAATGGGTGGTTCTAATTTATGCATTCAACATTCAGCAAATGTTTATTGAGTACTTAGATTGTGAATGGTGGAGAATTAATCTGGCCAATGTGCATGAAACTTGGGCTCTAAATTTATGATTCCCCTGGGAAGTAAGCTTAAGTCTATAGAAATAAATCAAATGATGGCCTAGAAATTGTCCAGTCTTAATAGAAAAATAAAGATTTGCTGGACCCTAAAGATTGAGTAGTATTTGGAAAGAAAAAGAAGAAAGGGGTAATATATGCCATATTCAAAGAATAATAGTCCTTCTCAAAGTTATAGTAGGCCAGGCAAAATGCCAAGCATTTGATGAAATATTATTTGTGTTTGTGATATCATGCATAGTGTTGATGTATTTCATTTATGTATAATATATGTAGATTTGTGTATATAAGTTCATACAATATTATAGATATATTATATTTATATATACATGCATAATAGGTATGGCCTGCAGGCAAAACTCATATCTAGCATTTTACCTCTATACAGATTAATTATGTAAAAGATGTTATATCATTCTATATCAGTCAAGGGAAGAAACAAAGCAAGAATCAGTTGATATATTTCATAGGAACCAAGATTCCCAAAATTATGTTCTCTGTATATCTTTGGACATTCTTTATAGTCTTACATAAACTTAACAATACTTATTTAAAAGAAGATTCTACTGTTGCTAGTGGTGACAGGTAGGAAACAATAGATGGAAGGAAAAACTACATTTTTTAAAAGCCTAATATATCAAGATTCACTAGACGAACAATTTTAAACAGTTAGATAGATAAATAGATAGATAGATAGATAGATAGATAGATAGATAGATAGATAGATAGATAGATAGATAGATAGATAGATAGATAGATAATTTACCAAGTGGCCTTACAGTGGCTTCCTAGAGAATGAAGGGTAGAAAAATGCAAATGGCCTTCTGTATCTGGGACAACCAAAGGACACTATGGGAAGTGAAAAAGCTGGAGCTTCCTGCCAGATCTGGTGCAAATTCGTTCAAAGCCAAAGGATCTGCACCGGAAGGCTGCAATATCTGTAAGAAGTCTGAAGGAGATGAAGATGGCATCCAAATGGAACGGTGAAGCCTGGAGCTCCTCTGAAGAAGCAAAGGGGAAGACTTTCTCCTTAAGCTTTTTATTTCATCTAGGCTACAAGTCTCTTGGTTAGGCCACCAAGTCCCAGGTTGGGTCTTCCCTCCTCAGTGGTTTACACATCAGTCATTCACAGCCACACCTAGCATGGGGCTGCACTAACCCTCATGTTTATCTTACTCTTCTCTGGCTAGTGTCGCAATGAACCCTCACACCTACCTCATTACAACTGAAGCTCCTGTATTCTCACAGACCCGATTTGCAGTCACAGATGCAGTCCACAAATGGCAAAGAGTGTCCTTTCTACACATTTTCAAAAAATAAAACATTTGAGACTTTGTCTTGTCATGAGAATAAAAAGAAAAACCACAGAACTTCGGGTTGCTGACATCTTGACCATCATCTAAAGCAAGAAGAAATATTTCCTGTGCCACGGACCATGTTCATCAATAATTTTTGTCTTCCTGGTATCATGAACTAGTCTTGACATTGGAATTCTGCAAATTGCAACAGGTCAGGTGAATCAAGATGTTAGTGAGAGAGATAACTATGGACTTTTGCAGATAAGGACCCAAAGCAAGCTTTCAGTGAGTTTTCATTTGTTATGCATACAGGGAGGAATTTCAAATGTATACTTCCAACTTTAGAAGTTCATAGTTTATACAGGATAAGAAAGTGTTAACATAAGTCAATTGTGAGCCTCTTAGGTTATTAAAGGGTTTTAAGCCTTAATAATACTATTAGAGTCTCAATTTGGAAATAATGCTAGTAATAGTAGAAAAATGAATTGGAGGGGTATAAGCATTCATGGAAGTGATTGCAATAGATTGAGAGAAAGATAATCAAATTGTGGCGGGAGTGGCAAAAGAATGGATGGGCCAGCTCGTGTGGTCATTCACAGCAGCAATCCCAGCAATCAGAAGACAGAGGCAGTAGGATTGTTTTGAGTTTGAGACCAGCATGGGATACAAAGTGAGCTTAAAGCCAGCCTGCACTTCACAGTGGGAACCTGTCTCAAAAGGACCAAAAAAAAAGGCATAGATGGACCATTCAGGTATGTGGCAATGGGATCCTTAGGACCTGCAGTTGAATTGGTACATTCAGTTGTTGACTGTCCGTTCCTTCTTAACCTATTCAGTTCAAACATTTTTATAGTCAAGTGTTATCAACAGACTCACTGCTAAGACAGTGAGGTCTTGGAGCACAACTCAGCCTCTGCCAGCAGTAAAGTCACACAGCAGTACTATTCTGTCAAGGGAAAGGTCCTGAGGCTGGGTGACAGCAAAGTGTCAAAGCTGCCACCCTTTGACACCATTTCCCAAGATCCCTCCTGCCTGTACCCAAGCAAGGTCCCAGGGCTGTGCACTCACTGCTGTATGTAACTTAAGCTACTGTGCTGCGAGAGCTCAAAGACTTCAACTCTCTGTGCAATGTGTCTGGCATTCACAACTCTATCCCAAGACCTTGAAAAAGTACAACTATTTTATCATTGCTAGAGCATGAACTTACCTTGTGAAACGTAATAAAATGTAAACCAGATGCATTGCAAGCCATGAAACTATGTGCCGGGCAGAATCTGGGAGACTGGCTGGGTTTACACAGTAACTGAATGACTCATTCCTACAAAGAAGCTGGCAGCAAGAATGACTGTGTTGTTGTCTCAGCTAATTAGTAAATAGAAGGACTGGGACCACCCATGAATAGTCCCAGTTCACACATGGCAATGATAGAAGGCTATTTCTAGCCTTCTACCCTGAGTCCTAGCTTTTCTAGGATAACAGCCTGTCTAGTTTACATAATATCCCCATGCCACTGTGGTTCAGTATCTCAAACCAAGGCTCATGTTATGGTGTAGACAGGAAAGAAGCTGATGTAATGTATTTTGTGGGTGGTGCTGGAGAGAGCTGTGCCTTGTGTGCATGCCTGCTTGTCTGCCTTTGGCTGGAGGCTAACTGGGCTCAGCTGTGTAGAAGTCCCTGCTGGCTCGGACTAACCCAGACAGCTTCTGCCTGATAAAAGCATCCACATCCAGGGGCCTAGCACCACTCCATCACTCAGAACCTTTTTTGTAGGGAAAAAAAAAATCTCCTCAGGAAACACCTGTAATGGATGGTTTTCTCTACAGCGTATGTTGAAATCAATGGGCTATTTTACCAGAACTGATTCAATTTAAGGCTAAACTTTTAGACTATATGATAAAGAACTGTAGTCATCTCAGAGCCATTAAGAAAGGTAACTTTCTGTCCTGCTAAAAACAACACCTTGTCACTAGGCACAGTCTCCATCATCCACAATCCCAAAGACTACCGTCATTTTTCATGAGCAGCAGGTACTATTTTCCCATGTCTATTTTTCCAGCAACACTCATATGGGTGTTTTAATAATGCTGGCATCATTGCCGTTTCCAAACCCAGAGTCATCATGCAGCATTAAGGTGGTGTGAATATGTAACATGAACACAGTTTGAGATATGGTCGTACAGCTGACCAAGAAAGAAAATATTCTTTGGTCCAATGTCTATTTTCTCAAACATAGATACACAAGGTCTGGGGCTTAGTGCATTTCTTTGGCATCAACTACAGATCAGTGTTTTCTCTGGTCTGTTTGACAAATCTGTTTCAAAATAAATCCACAGTATTTTATGTGATACATCTATCAGGAGTCTCTATTTATGTTTATATAGCAACTTTGGCTATAAGCCTTAGCCATCTAGTGTCTACATTATGTTTCTATGGCAGAATTCCATGCATTAGAACTGGGTATATCTTGTCTGCACCATGAGAGAAACCTCAGCATGCCTTTATAGAACCAGGTGGAGAGGTGTGTATAGGCGAGCTGTCATTCATTGTATGTCCCTCTTCTAAATGAAGTCGTCATGATTATCTGTGTTTCAAGTTGTATGACAAGTCTGTATTAAGTGTCAAATAAATACAATTTAATTAGTTTCAAATAACAGACACTATGTTTGCATACCCTGTGTAAAACAAAATTTGGATTTAAAACTCACTAGACATTTAAGTTGCTGAAGAAAATGTTGTTCATTTGTATTCCTTTTGGACAGCATTCTGATGCACATCTTTACTGGTTGAATGAATGCGACCCTTACCTGTCCTACCACATATTTGTCAATACTGCTTTCTATCTCTAGTCCTGATCTAGGCAGAGGTTATTGGGATCCCCTTACAATGGGAGAGGATGTGCAAATAGTTTGACACCTCTAAAGGATTTATAGGCTTTCCCTGGGAAGGGAATGATTTCTTTTTCTTTCTGTATTTCTAGCTAACACCAACACCTGAACTCTGTCCTAAACACTAATGTCTGGGAACCTGTCACTCTTTCTAAATCTTGCTAACCCCTTGCCAGGTGACTGGACTCTGTTCTGTGAATACTAGCCACTCAGTGACATGCTACATAGAACGAGCTAACCACCCAACACCAGGTCCCTGACAACAACCTTATCTGTGCCCCACCTACCTGACCCGATCTCTTCAAATATTGACAGACACAGAGATATAACGAGGCTTGCAGATCTTCAATTTGAGTTTTCTCTGACCCTTTGGACATTTAACTTTTGCTTATGAAAGACCCTGATTATGGCTTCTATGAATACCTGCATCAGTTTTTTCAACCCAGTCTCTTAAACATCGAACAATTAAAATTTTCCAGTGATAGCCTGTCTTGAAATGTGAGAGATTAAAAATTAAGTTATATTGTTTTTATATTGAATAAACAAATATACACTATTTATAATGATATATTTAGTATAGGCAGTTTAGTTGTACAAGGAAGTTTTGAAATCTAGAAATATTTTAGCAGTGATTATAGTAAACTGCCTTAAAGAGGTTTCTCACATTTTCAGATATTTTCAACAATAAAAAATATGATAGCACAAATTTTTATAAAAGTGGATGCTATTCCATAATTATAGTACTGACAAAAATTTCAGAGAATGGGTTCTGTGACAATGTGCTGTTTTAGACTTTGTGCTTTTCGTAAAATTAAATAGGACTAATACTGCAAGTCTAGTGCTGCAGTGTTTCAGTAGTGTCTGGTTGATTCTGACACTGACAGTGATGCTGGGAGAGTCCATTCCACACAAGCATCAGCCACTGAACAGCCATAGACACAATGCAAAGGAGAGTGAGCACGGTCCCGTTAGTAAGGGGGTAGGCTGTGGTGTGGTGTGAAGAGACAGAATTAAAATTCAAGGCAGCAATTATGATACTTGAGTTTGGATTACATATGGTTATTCTGAATTCAGTTCTAAGTACTTTACGTGTATTATCTCACTGCATCCACACAGTACTCAAAGGTGTTCTAGTTAAAGACACCAAGAGTACTGAAGTAACTAGTTTACATAACTAATGAATGTCAAAAGTGGGGGTCCGGTCCAGGCAGCATGACTAAGTGTACACTGTTGTCTCTCATACCCTACGTGATCAATACAGTGGAACAGCATAGGTGTGCCAGAGATAACATTGAGTGAGACAGGCAAGCATCAAGGGAGAGAGATGTCAATAGGGCCAGGCTGTGATGCACCTTATGCACTGTGCGGAGGAGTTGGGCTGAAGGTACGGCCGGTCAGTACCACGTCAATTGTTGGACTGACATGTGATCATGAAATCACTTCCCAAGAAACAAAGTAAAAATAAGTTGGATTTTGATATCTAAGAACTTTAGCTTAAACTTTAATTATTTTGTAACAGATACCAATTTACAATTCATCCTGTTGATTTAAAATGGAACTTTTACTGAAATGTCAAGACCTAGGAATCTCCTGATAGCTAGAGATTATTCACCTGTGTCAGAACTTGAGCTGGTTCCAGGAAATTGCATTTGATTTACTTCATCAGTTTTGCTGAAAAATCATTATTTATGGGATAAGAATAAAGTAGCTTATTTGAAAAATACTTGCCTAGGGTGCACAAGGCCCTAGATTTTATCTCCAGTAACATAAAGGAAACAAAAAAGTACCATATTATGTCAAAGAGACAGGGGCAATTCCATGAATTTTAAAATCCTCCAAGATTCAGATTCATTGTTTAGTATAGCAGCTACATTTTCAACATTTGGGTTATTTTTACGTAATATAAATTGAAAATTGGAAAATTTGATGAACTGAATTGCTTTCCCAAAAAAGTAAAATTTAGGCAAATAACCCCAAAAGAGTCCAAAATTTCCAAAGTAGAATTTTTTCATAAATAAATAAAGCTATACCATACCCTGAAGGTTTTACAGGGAAACCTTTTTCAGACCTCTATAGAACAGACAATTCCAGTATGTTCTAGAACACAAGAAAAGGTGGCAAGAATGTGTGACAGTTACTAAACCTGACAAAGTAGACACAAATAAAATCTAAAGAACAATCCCATTTATGAGTTTTAATTTAAAAAAAAAAACATTAAAAAATCAGAAAAACTGATTCAAATGTCCATTCAAATGTCCATAAGGTCATCATTGTTGCAAGTCCACGTGGTGTGGGCATCCAAGACCAACGATGTGCTGCTCTTAGACTGACTTCTGTCTTCTTCCCCCTAGAATAACCTCAAAC
The DNA here is from genome assembly GCA_004027165.1 of Ctenomys sociabilis. Lineage (NCBI taxonomy): Eukaryota > Metazoa > Chordata > Mammalia > Rodentia > Ctenomyidae > Ctenomys > Ctenomys sociabilis. The sequence goes on from PVKA01001547.1 coordinate 142,723, forward strand.
TTCTTTTGTTTTTCATTCAAAGCCTTCCCCAATCAGTACCTACTACACTACTATATAGCGCATACAAGCTCCACCCCGACTCCAGCCCAATAATTTTTTTGCTCCTGCCTCTTCCCCAAGGGTCCTTGTTTCTCGTCAGTAGCCCTTCCATGCAGCATAGTAAGATTTCTTTTTCTCCCATTCTCTTTTGTACCAGAGGAAAAAACTTTACATAAATATTGTATAAAACTATATTATTTTGTACATGAACTCTAACAAGTATATACACTATAGAAAATGTACTTTTATATTTTAAAAAATATTTATGGTGAAGCATGGATAATTTCCTCAAAACAAGTAAAAATATCCTCCTGCAGTCAAATCAGTAGTGAAAGTGTGCAAGGACAGGAACCACCTTTGTTTTGAAGATACTTGATGGACGGTACTGCCTGGCATCTTGAATCTTTTTTTTAATTTTATTTTATTTTATTTTATTTTTTTCCATTTATTTTTATTTTATTAAAATACAAATGTCAATCAGACAGTTTCAAGACACCTTAACCATACAGAGTCGATGAATTAATACATAGCAAACTGTTTTCATAACGTTTTGGTATTGTACAAGGTGCATACATGATATTATATTTACAGGTCTTTTTATAGCTGAAATTATATCAAAAATTCAATAATTATTTACCTAGTGGATGACCATAGCACTAAAAGCCGACATAATATCCTGTCCAACCACCATTAGTGCAGATCTTGCCTATCATAGAATTATGTAGAAGCACAGCGTTATCTATCCCAACTGTACTGTCTATACACACACATCATGATTTTTCTTTCTACAACCCTTCCTTTGTCTACACCTGTCAAAAGTGGGCACTCCATTGACATTCAACTACCTTAGGTGCTTGAACTCGACACCACAATCCAATACAGTCCAGCATTCTGCAACCATAGGGAATTATTCAAAGAAATTGTCAACCATATCCATTTACAGCTCAGTTTAATATTATGGGTTCACGATGTATACTTCATTTTTATACTTTTATACTTTTCTGCTGGATGGTTAAGACCTAGGTAGATCAAAACTTATATACCAACACATGAACTTTATATTTCCTATGTGCTCATTGAAGTCTTCTCAGGGTTTATCTTGTAGTCCTGTACATTATTCTGTAGTTCCTTTGTCTGTGTCATCCATGTGGATGAGTCACGGCCAATGCTTGACCAGATTGCTCTCTGTGAGAGCCTGAGAGAAAGTTTTCTCTTCATGTGACTCTCCCCAGGCACACTATAGAACTTCAAT